>OY723385.1:50996759-51001759 GCA_963210295.1 Ophion ellenae
TTTATTTTTTGAAGTTGAATCATGCATTGTCACCTCTTAGATGCGTGTTTGCAAAATTTCAGAGCTATAAGTAGTCGGTAAGTGGTTGAAATATGGATTTTCCGTTTTGCATCTCACACGAAGTCAAGTTAAATAAAAGCTTGTAACTTGTAGAAAGGACTATGTTTGTTTTCTTCTACTTCATTTTTCGTTAACAATCCCCGTGTCATCGCGTAGAAAAGTCTCCTACAAGATCAGCATTAAAAAAAAAAAAAATAGCAAATTAATTCGCGCACCCTGATCGCCATTAAATTTTTACACGTCTACTGATATCGATCCAAAGCTCATTCCTATAAGTTCCACATGGGAAATTTAGAATAGGAATAGATAGAAGAAAGGACGAATTGTTCATCGCCCTTCGCCAACGCGATCTTGACAAAGGGTTCAAGCTAAGGTTTTGCCCCATTGTGCCTATTTCATCGCTAATGATCGTGCTCCCGAGGTCCTGCTCGGCCTATTTCGCTCCTAATGACCCTACTTAACATACAGAATGGCGCACGAATGACAACACCAGTATGTATTCGAGGCGTATCGACCACAATTCTACCACCGCGGCCCGTCGGAGTGTGTTCTTGAATCTCTTAAGGATCACTGAAAACCCCTTTAAGGGTGAGTGCAGCTGATTTGTGGGAGAAGGTTTGCGGAGACATAAGCCACACGCGGAAAGATTAAAAAATGTGAATCGTTTGGTGCAGTCGCACGTCATACGTAATATGTCATTGGGCCAAAAAGGACGGTGGAAGAGGCAAGAGCAGAGAGAAAGACAGGGGCGGGATGAGGAGGGGTAAACACGAGAAAGAATAAAAGAGAGGAGGATAGTGTAAAGCGATAAAAGAGATAGGTTTATGGAGTAAGGGTTGCTACACCTACCCTTCGCCTCCTCTATCCTTGCTTAAAATGGCGGACGAGCCGCGATTCCGTAGCGGTTCCGACAGTTCAGCGGGCAACAGAGATGGCACGTGTCGGACAGCCGGGATACCCCCTATATATACCCACCTCCGAATGACGTCATTCCCCAGTGGCGCCAACAACCTTCCCTGCATACCTACGTCAGCAACCCCGCGATTCAACTACGCCATACATACATCGGGCATTCTACCTCAACTCTGAATCTCGTACAATCCTTCATTGCCCTTTCCTCAAATATATCGATTAGGGTAAAGTTACCTTATTTTGCCACCTCACCAATTATTGGCACTTCTCTCCTACCTACACAGTTGTTCTGTAAGTGCCAATAATTGGACCTTTGAAGTGCCAATAATTGGGCCCTTGTAGTGCCAATAATTGGGCCCTCAAAGTGCCCATAATTTGGCCCTTAAAGTGACAATAATTGGGCCCCTGAAGTGGCAATAATGGGGCCCTTAAAGTGTCAATAATTGGGCCCTTGAAGTGCGAACAATTGGGCCCTTAAAGTGCCAATAATTGGGCCCTCAAAGTGACAATAATTGGGCCCTTGAAGTGCGAAGAATTGGGCCCTTAAAGTGCCAATAATTGGGCCCCTAAAGTGGCAATAATAGGGCCCCGAAAGTGCCAATATTTTGGCCCCTGAAGTGCCAATAATTGGGCCCTTAACGTGTCAATAATTGGACCCTTAAAGTGCGAATAATTGGGCCCTCAACATGCTAATAATTGGACGCTTGAAGTGCCAATAATTAGGCTGCTTACCCTACTTCGGATCGGTGATCGTGCTTTTATTGTTCCAAAATCGTTACTTTCACCACCCGATAAGGGTTTTGGGAAATGAAAATCGTCGCTTTTTTGGGGCTCCTTCAGGATCGGACCACTTTTTTTTATAGAAAATAGTGATGAGAGATTTCTACAAAAATTAGGAATTTGAAAAAGTATCTTCTGAAGAACACTCTATAGTGTTTTGCGTGAAAATATTTAATTATAATCGATTTACAGCCGATGTCCAGGTTATGTAATTCTGAACCAGGTTATCTAATATCAAAAAAATCAAACCGGTTTCGTTAGCATATTCATTGATCCTATGATTAATTAAAGGAATTTCGGAAATATCAAATTTAAAAAAACGCCGCGTGTTCAAAGTGAGTCTTGATTTTTGGGAAAAATGGGTATTTTTCGTTCATCAAATCGAAAGTATACGTCGGAAAAAAAATCCCTCGAACAAATACTATATTTTGACATCTAGAAAAGGCTATAAAATTTTTAGAAAGATCGATGGAGTAGTTTTCGAGATATTTTACTCACATTGGTGGGTGGGTGGTATTGGTTGTAACCCTGCAAAAGTCATATACGATCTTTTATTAGCAGCTAGAACCGCAATATACAAAAGACTACTTGAAATAAATAATTAAAAAAAAGAAATCCAATATGCGGTCGTTTTTTTGTACTTTATTATCGCACTTCATTGATCTCGAGACTAATTTGCGGAATTTTTGCATGATTAGATCATGGAGGCATTTTCTTCGTTCACAATGGTTGGACTTTTTTGTGCAGGTCTGGAAGGGACAAAAAATAAGAATTACGGTCGGATTAATTTGACGCCGAATGTCCTTCGTGTACCAGCAGGAGCTCCTTCCATAACAGCCTCATATTTTCTGCCTCCCTCCCGGTCTACCTCCTGCAACAAAACGACTGTCGTCTTCTCTCACCCGCTCTCATTATGATGTATGCGCGTATATACGTTTACGCGGATAAAACGTCTCTGACACACGCGTGGCAAGCCGGTGATTTGCGGGAAAACTCGACTTTTCTTTTTTTTTCGCACATTTATCGTTGTAGCCCTCGGCTCCGTTCTGCATGCAGAAGCTGTTCACTCGCTGGAAATTCGGTCGTGTGTGCAATAGTCACCGAGACGATTTGCCGGACCGAATAGTATCTACTGGTGTATGGTAGTGTGACTATCCTCGATCGCAAATTTGGCAGAGTCGGATGGATACGTGCAATCCAATCTTGCCCGACTGTTATCGGGCCTGTAGGCCGTGGGTTATAAGACCATACATGAATGCAACGAAATCCAAATGTGGCAATGTAGGGAATCGATATTTTCTATGTACTCGCTCAGACCAATTCTCCGACGAATCGCATAGATCTATCCTGTAGGTGTATACGTGTTACAATTCATTGTATCGGAGAAGTGTGACATTTCTGGAGGATATGGATATCCCTACAGGAAGTGCAAATTGCTGGCTGGAATTTTTTCGAAATGCTATGTTTATCGCAAATAATCTTATAAAGAACATTACTTTATCATTAAATATCAATACTCATCAATTATCAATTATCAATTATAATTATCAATTTCAACACTCATTAATTATCACTCAAGGGAGGAAATCCCTTTAGACGCCCGAAAATGAGCCATTTTTCATTATTTTTTTTAAAGGTGTTAAAAAAAATAATCGCATCATTTTTAAATTTTGACATTATCTTATTACACCTTTCAAGTGTTAAAATTTTTTTAATTAAACAAAACAAAACGGCGGCGTTATAAGGTATTCCTTTAGACGTCTTTTGAAAAACTGCTCATGTTATAGCTCAAAAAGTTATTTATCAATCTGGCTGAAATTTTGGGAGGTTTCTCACTATAACATTATTGGAAGGATATACCCAGAGCTTTACGGTTATCGCGTAAATAAGTAACTTTTTTGGAGTAAAAATTGTCGAGAAAATGGTCAAAAATATGAAAATTTGATTGCAAAGACTACTTAATTTTTAATTTTGTACTTTTTATATTTTTATAGGTATATTCTTCCAAAAATGTTATAGTGAAAAACCTCCTAAAATTTCAGCCTGATCGATCAATAACTTTTTGAGCTGTGACATGAGCCGTTTTTCAAAAGACCCGTAAAGGAATACTGTATAACGCCGCCATTTTGTTTTTGTTAAAAATAAATGAACGGTTCAAAGTTGTTATAAGATAATGTAAAAGTTTTAAAGCGATGCGATCATTTTATCACCTTTAAAAAAAATCATAAAAAATGAATCTTTCTTGGGCGTCTAAAGGGATTTCCCTCCTTAAGGGTCCGCCTTCCATTGCGTTGAAACTCATTTGTGATGAAGCATTAAAAACTATTAGACATGTCTTTTTTATCGGCGAAAAAACTGGTTTAAGGGGAGCAACCACCCTTCAAAGAAACGCATGTCACCCCTTAATTTAATTTTTGTTCAATACTTCTATAGTGGAATTTTCGTCGCTTTACATTAGAAGAATTTTGATTTTTCATTAATCCAGATCGATACACTGTGTGCTGGTGATACGGCACATCCCTTGACACGCCGTTCTTTGAGGGGTGGTTTTCCTCCTCAAAACCGTTTTTCCGCTGATAAAAAAATACGAGTCTAATAGTTTTCAATGCTTTATTACATATATAAGTTTCAACAAAATCAAAGGCGGACACTCAATTGATGTTCCTCATTAGCCAAAGAGAACTAGGCGTACCATTCATTTACCGTTATAATCATGCTTTTTTCAAATAATTGAAGCTCAACTCTTTTTCATTCTTTGCTGTTTCCGAGCCAACGACTTCGTTTGCGCATGACGGTATTTCGATCCTACGAACGATTGACGCTGAATTTGCAGCGGCGAGCAGGGGCTTGCTATAAACGGAAGGCATTGGGTTCATTGCGAAAACGGTCGATACTTCGATTATTCTATGTTGAACCGACCTACGAATACCTAACGGTCCCACCTGTCGTGCGTGAATGAACCTTACAATTAGACCGAAACAGCGCTGTGTGCCGTAATTCGAACACCTCCACGATTTGGGTTCAGGGCATTACATCTATGTGGCTTACCGAAAAATCACACTTTTTTGCGATTTTTTTGGGAATACTAAAAAATGAATCAGGGTAATTATGCAGAAGTGGGGCTCCCAATTTTGGCGGGAATTTTTTTTTTTGCCATAAATTGCTTCAACGGTGACCTCTTACAATATTGAGACTGCGGAAGCAGACATTTTTAATTATTTCCATAAGTGATTCAGGTTTTCAAGTTT
>OY723385.1:51004259-51039259 GCA_963210295.1 Ophion ellenae
AAAAAACCAATTGAATAAGAAAAAACATATTGGTTGATCCAAATAAATGTGCTGCTGCGGAGTGCCACCGATATATGAGATTGTTTCAATACCATAAAATATTGGAAAATATGATTTATTTAAATAACATATTATTTTTTTGTAAAAGCCCTTCTGTTCTCTGAATATCTACATTATCCTTCAAATAAAATTATATTCTATTGAAATCATTCTATATGCAATCCGTAGATGTATTGGATGAAATAATTAAGCAGTTGCTACAAACATTTTTTATTTCGTACAAAAATATAATCAATAGAATTAATTATTTCTTTACTACATCGAAACGAATATGCCATGGGATGTAAGTTTTTCAATTCGTTTTAAATCTTAAATAAAAAGTCAGGATTAGAATGATCATTCACGATAATAGTGGAGAGAATATCAGATATCCAATGGAATATCCATGGAGAGAATATCAGTTATCCAACTGATTAGAACAGATACACTTTAATCGTAGCCACAGGCCAAGAAGCGATACTTTTTAGAGTTTCTCCAGCGTTTAAGTAGATTTTCGGTTCGCGCTACGCTTACGAGAAACGAGGGCGCGTGCGGCCTCTATCGGTTACTCCGAGAACTACGGGTTTCCTCACACCTATAATTTCGGTGCGGCTCGGCCATGATTTGGTGGAATTTTTTCAACCAAATGTGCAAGAAAAAAATTTTGCTTTCGCATAATTTTTTAACCAATTCAGGCATTTGCTTAATATTTTTCAATCAAAATAAAATATTGATGTTTTAACGAATAATGTACTTAGAATCAATATCGGATATGGTGAAAACAATAAAATAACATGTTTACTCAATAGAAATTTTATTTGAATGAAACGAGCGAAATTCAATTTTTCTTGTGTACTCGAATCAACAATATTCATGTTATGAATTGAAACGCTTTTTTCATTCGTTGCAGACATTGCATTCAAAACTATATAATTTGTTCGCGATAATTTTTTAGATAGTTTCAAAATCATAATGTTCTCGGCTAACAATATATCTTTTGAATGAAAAAAACTTTCAATTTTATCATGTTATTGAAGTCAACAGCGGTTTGTTTGGATTAATAAATCCGATTATTCAGATCAACGATTTTACAATTGAATCAACGAAATTTCATTCGATAACACCAATGATATTGGATCAATGATTTTTTTCTCAGTGTGTTATAGTAGTAAAGGGCGTCTCAAAATGACCTGATATTTAAAATTGCGCACCATTTTTTTGTGGCGAACATAGAGTACTAATCTTTGACAACTGGCATCAGGAAGTATTGAGGTTTAGTCATGGAGAATTACACGACCGAGCAACGCATAGAAATTGTTATTTGCTGCATTGTTACTGCATAGTTATTGCAGACGAAGTTTCATGGTCGTGTATGCCAATGATACACAAACCATTCCTGAGCTTAAGGAAGGAATTGGACGCACCATTAATGAAATTAGTCCGCAATTATGCCAAAATGGTATTGAAAATTTCGTCAAAATAGTGAACGTTTGCAAACAGGGACGAGGCGGTCATTTATCGCATATTGTGTTCCACACATAACCTCCACGTTTGTATTTTATATTAAAATGAAAATATTCATACTTTTCAAGTAAATAATACGTTTTATTAATAATTAATCACAATTTTATATATTATTATGTTATATGATAAATAATAATATCTGTATTAATAAATTTAAATGTCAGGTTGAGACACCCTATTCTTGATATATATATATATATATATATATATATATATATATATATATATATATATATATATATATATATATATATATTAGTGTCATAAACATGGCGATATTAAAAAAAAAGAAAGGTTTTACTTACAGCAATTTTTACAAGCAGTTAAAAATTAGAGCATAATGTATATTATTATGTCGCTGTATCAAGGTTTCCGGTGTCTATCAGAATGGAATGGACAAATCTTCGTTTTATCGAGGATTTCGTTATATCGAGGTTCGACTGTGTAAAATTTCGTTCCTATGTTCTAGGTGACCCAGTGTACACGCACTCGCGCCCCTATGTACATATATGAGGTATTTCACATGAAAGTTGCAAAACCTGACCATTTTTTATTGATATGAATGCTTAATATGTTATTACGAGCAAGGAGGTTTGACTGTGCGATGAGGTGAGCAGTGCTGATGAAACGAATGGCGTTGAAGTTTGTATCGTTGGAATGCAACGAAAGTTCTTTTCTATTTTATTAATTTTTCCATTTTTATTGTCATCTATAATTTCTTTTTATAGGTTAAGGGGTTACGCTACTGTGGAAATGACGAACACTCGTTCGTCGCTTTAGGCAACTCAAATTGAAGAGGAAGATCCCACGTATGGTGCAGGAATCGCTGTTTTTCAAAACGGTGTACACGATTTCGCGATATCTAATGAACAGATTGACTTGAAATTTGGTACACTTATTCAGTGTAATAGTAGTTTGGTCTTGACCGATTTGTTGCTTCTTAACATTTTTTTCATTAGTTATTGACAATAACGATGTCATATTTTCTTCACAAATCGAGAAAAGAATTTTTTTTTTCGATGATTGAAATGCGATAACAAAAAAGCTCGGTCAAGTCTTAGCCAATATTGTCTATTTTAGGAAAAAAAAACTCGTATTTTGTTTCAGATCAACCGGGTGGCCAAAATCAAGTACACCGTTGAGTCCCTCACGTTCAAAGGTCCTTCGCGAGATTATTTATAACTTCTTTAATTGTTATTTTTAAAGAATTTTGATACACAGATTTGTAAATGTACATACAAATGAATGTCCCAACGATTTTTCAATAATTTTACTTATACCTTTAAAATTATTTTGTTTTTTAATAACCCTGATTTTTCGGGTCCTCACAGTAGCCTAACTCGTTAAGGTCGAAGATCTCTAACGAGGATAAGAAAAACCGTTTGGGTGATTTTCGTATCCTAAATCGACCAAATAAATGTGGGCAATAGAAGAAAAATCAACTTTCGCTGCATTCCAAACAATACAAAGTTCAACATCGTTGAAAAGATTTTGACAAGATGAGAAGGGTAATAATATCATGAAGATTTCATAGTAGATTTCTAAATTTTTATTGTATTTTCATGTACAGTCAACGTGCAAAGTAATCAGATAAGAACCGACATTCACGACAAACACACGTATAACTATTTTTTGCCCTGCCCGTAAGGTTTCGTAAAGAATCGAGTGGCGTTAACAAAAATGATAATTGTCTCTCCTTTGTACGAAAGTGTCTTGAACTCAGGGTATATTCGGTGACGAATAAAAGTGCTTTTAAAAAAATTGTTGGCCTCTAAAAAATTTAGCTGCAGGGTCGGAAAGCATGAGGAATTTTAGATGGCCCTAAAATAAACTGTAACTTATTCGCGACACCACAAACGCCATACAAAGAGATACACATAGTCACATGGAATACCAATCCATGGAATTAATTAATATTGCGATGTATCGCGTGTCGAATCGATGACAGCACTTAAACGTGAAACCTTCAACGGACACAGATACGCGTATGTACATGTATCTCGAGCGAATCATGCGGGTTCCCTTTACCAGGCTCACTCGAAATCGATACCATATTCACGCACACACTACATCGATATAGGCTTAAATGAAATACAAGAAGTGGCGCTCAGCACAACAGCTTTTCCTCAAATTTATATATATCGAAGAGTAGCATGAAGAAACTGTTTATATTAGCTTTAAGGTATTCCTTTCGCGGAGGGCCGTATTTTATAGGCGCATAAGCAGGCCCTTTTAAATTATTGGTAATTTATAGTAGCGTTTAATAAAATTAAATCACAATAAATGATTATACCCAACGATGAAGAGGAATAAAAAATTTCGCGCAAATTCAGTAGATATCGACACTTTTACATTTCCTCTGAAAAGTCGCTGCTATGAAAATTCTTCTGCTAGTCACATTTTTCCGTTTTATCATTAATATTTTCTTTGAACGTTCGGTGACTCCCCGTTTTCATTGTCGCTACGAATTCTTTTGAATTTTTTACACGAGTTCAGCAGTTTATGTCGCTGATCTATGATTATTTAGTGTATAAATTATCAGATAGAAATGTGCCCAGCGTGTTTACTCCATGAAGTGGCGTATAAATGAGACGATTTTTAAAGTCGTAATTTTTCGTTAAGGAATCATCGTAGTGTACAATGTTCAAAAAATCTATTTTTTTTTGCATTATCCGATAGTGTAGATGGTTACAAACATGGACCTGGCATCGCCGTTTGATCGTAAGTAGACAATTTATACGAAAATTCCGCACTCGAAATTTTAAACGCGTTTTTCCCGAAATGTCGTTTTTCAAAACAGTGTACACTCTCAAAGGATGACTTTTCAAGCTATCCGTCTCAAATTTTGACACAACACTCTTCACGCCATACTTAATCTTGCTATGGAAGCTTTTTTTTAATCTTCATATTTTTTCACCAAAATCTGTCGAAAAAATAGTCTAAATTCGATACTTTTTTTTCAAATAACCGCGATTTTGTCAATTGTTGTTTTAAAAAAGTCTCCATGGCAAGATAGCGGCTTTCATACTGATTAATAATCTTTCTACAAATTTTATTTCAGATAATATTTACAGCCACAACCATGGACTCCGTGAGGACTCCTTTTTTTCGAAGATATTTGCAACCGTTAAAAAAATGTAAAAAAAAAACAAAAATAAAAGTTAAGGGGCATCACTAGTGTAACTGCCCAAAAGAAGGTGATTTTCGTGAATTTATCGAAGGAAAAGTAGTGCATCGAATGTTTTGAAATTTCGAGGATATATTTGTGTATAAATCATGTATATACAGTAATTTTTTTGTATGAAAATATTCAATTTTCAGCGACTTATGCACCGTCTCCCGAGTCTCCAAAAAAAAAGTTCTCCCACTGCTGTAGTGATTGTGGCCTTCAGAGTGCCAGAAATAAAAAAAAAATAAAAAAGTCCTTTAAACTATAAGGTATTGCCTGTACAATGACGCAGGATTGTGAAAAAAAAATTAAAATCAAACAAAATGGCGGAATTGAAAAAAAAAGTTCGAAATAACGCTTAAAAATCGGATGATTTTTTTTCATGACAAATTGACATTTTTGACCCAATCAAAAAACCGGAGAGCCATTGTATAAAGAAACAAATACTGAATACGCTTAAACAAGATTCACGTCCATCGGATTATTCGTATTCGAATTAGAACTGCAGCAAATTTGAAAAATGTCGTTTCGAGAAAGACGCGTCGAAAGATAAAAGAGCAGCTGTGCCTTCTAAGGAGCAGCTGCTCTTTAGAAGGCTGTAGTTCAAAAACTATTTGAGATCTGCACTTGGAATTTTAGTATGTTATTCTTGAAGACTATGAATAAGTGCATAAAAAAGACGATTTTTTTTAAGTGACACACTGAGGGTGCCCCTTTAAAAAAAATCTGTTCTTCACGACTGCTTTGATTTTCCATAAAAAAAATACGACTGATTCGCGGATTTTAACCATCGAAAAACAAATCGCGACAATCCAAGTAACTTGGGTTGAAACGTTACCAGTATATTAGGATGTATTTTCACTCGATTATACGCGAAAATCAGTCAATTGTTGAATATTCGTGTTCGTGGAAGGAATACCTTAAATCAAGAACGGTTGCTTCCGCAATCAAAACAACGACCCTATCGAGATTGTATCCAATTCTCATATGGCTTGTTATTTTGGCTCTTCCCGCCCTAAGAATCGGGGCTGTTTTTCTCTTGTCTTCGAGAGTGCAGATACAAGCCGAGGGCTGACTGGTGCTGCTCGCTTTTCCGGACTCACCCCATACACGCAAGCTGATTAAGACCCTTTCACGAAAATTGAATACTCATACTGGCCGTGAGGAACTACGAGAGGAGTACACTCTTGATGGCTTCCCATCAAATTGGATATGTCTCTGTGGCTTTTTTTAGGCTCCATAGTTTATTCGGTATCTGTCCTCAGTATCTCAAACGAAAAGAAGATAGAGCCAAAGTATATAGCATTGTTATTACGCTCGTTGGTTTCGTAGGATTTTCTTTATTTTTGGCATTCGCGCGAAGCATCGAACAACACTCGAAGGATTGTCGAACGGGCTATTTTTTCGGAAAACCGTCACTCTTCGGCCTGTACGGATATTCCGCTGGCCATCATAATTTGTTCATTCGATCACAGTGTAATAAAAAGACTACAAATTCGCATAGAATGGTCCAATACCAGAGATGAAAAAAAACGCGCCGATCTTTCTGTTGCCAGAAATCTCGCCATATTTCGATGAAACTCTCTTAGCCTCTCGTCGCAACTTTATTCACGTATGAAGACATATTACGCTCGGATCATTCAATCGCAGCTCGATAAACTAAAAGTATAAATATCGTAAATGGGCTGGGTTCGAGGTGAGGCGAGGAAGATGAGGAAAAAATGGAAAGGAACTCGATGTCATTGAATCGTGATTGAAAAAGTTTGATAACGTACGAACGCCCTATTACGCGTCACTATCACCCCAAAAGTTATCAATGTTTCTGTTGGATTCTTCGACGATCGCGGTATCGTCAACTGCGTCGACAACTTCCGCTGGGGCGCTGTTGAAACCCTCGTGTTCAACGATGAATGGATCGGTCGTGTCATCATAGTCAGTCTCTCCCCCGCATTGTTCCTCTTCGATCTGGCGACAAAAGAAAGACATTAGTTGCGCCCCGATGTACCCTCGGTTCATCCAAATCACTGCTTTTCCTCCCTCGCGAAACTCATCAAAATTCTTCGGCGCATTTACCGGTCTAGGGTTCGGGAAAAGCTCGGCAGCTTTTCCCGAACGATGAAAATTGACGAAAAAAATTCTTTGAGCATTGTAACAGTGAAATCTCGAAATGAGGTTTTCCAACATCAGTAAACGAATCAGTGTTGCCAGATGGTTCTGGCGACTTCCCCCTAGACCATTGCTGGTTCCCCCTAAAAATCTCCTAAATATCCCCTATTGAGCCACTGGCCTGAGCAGTGCTGTAAATTAACGGGGTAATTTTCTACGATCGGTCATATGTCGGCAAATATCTGTTATTTAACATGCATTTCCTGTTTGTGTCTTGATTATTTTGTTTTGAAACTTGATTGCTGCGATCTGTGCAAATTATAGATAAAGATGAATACTTTTTTTTATGGAAATAATTGTTGTAGTTAGGTGAACCGTACGATCGGTAAAACCATTTATCGTGGTACGGTAATCTGTCTTTGAGCCTTGGAGGGGATTTATTTATTTTCGAATTTGCATATTACAAGAATCTCGCTGTTATATTTGTCTATATATTTGTTTATTATTACAATTTTTTACTTATTGGCCGAGCATATACTTTGAACTATTCTAACGTGTAACTTATACTTATTGACGACATTTAATTAAATTTTGGGTCCAGAATAATTGCAATGAAGAATTCACTGATGCATGAATAGCTAAATTTCGGCCCTAATTGTCATGAAATATATCGAGGGTTCCAGCATCGCTGTCATTTATATTATTATAAATATTCTCAGAGCTGAAACACTTCAACATACGAGCTGTCGATTTAAGGGGCTATACCAGTGTGACACTTTAAAAAAATCGATTTTTTTGGCTTTTTCGACAGTTTATGCTCTATACTTTACGTTAATACTTAGCAGTTTTTATGGTAAATATAATTTTATCTTGCAAAAATCGATAGTTAAATCTTTAAACGCGTTTTTCTCGAAATTAGATTTTTCAAATTTGCTGACATTGTAACTCAAAGAGCAATTATCCGATTGACTTGAAATTTGAACTGAGTACTCTTGAATATATTTACTCTACAATGACGTAGGATATTTTTGATTGGATTAAAATGGACGATTTGGCATTGAAAAAGACGACCATTTTATGGGCAAGAAAACAGACTTTTTTCATAACTACGCCATTTTGTTAGATTTTGATATTTTTCGAAAATCCTGCGTCATTGTACAGGAAATACCTTCCAGTTTAACGACATTTTTTCCTTTTTCGGTTTCAGCTACTCAATCGGCCGGAATCATGTCAGTAGTGGAGGAACTTTTTTTTGGTGCCTCCGAAAGCAGCTCATAAGTCGCTTGGATCTCAATATTTTTCTATGAAAAAATGATGTATTATAGGTCAAATATAGCCAAATATATTTTTAATTTTCCGAAACATTTGATTGAGTACTTTTCTTCCAAAAAATTCCCGGAAATCACCCAAGTGTTTAGCGTTCACACTGCTATAGCCCCTTAAAGTCCCAGCAATCAACGCTGAGCGTGAGTCGAACGTGCATTATAGCCTCGACCATTGCGACCGACATTTTGTTTCGCAGCTTGTATCGGTTGGGTTCGAATGATTGTTTTCGTTTGTTTGGGCTTACGTGTTTGTTTGCGTTCCCTCGGAATGGTGCACTTGTGGTTGTTTTCTTTACTTGTTTTGCGAAAAAAAAAACCTCGGAAATTTATAATCCCCTAAAAATACCCTCACGCTTCAGAATTCTCCTAAAGAATCTCCTACGTATTTTTTCCCCCTATTTCTCTCCTAAGCCAGGTAAAATACCCCTAAATCTAGGAGGAAATTTCCTGACCCGGCAACACTAAAAGGAATCATCGCATAGGCTGTTATAACGATTATACCTCTGTGTCATCTTCAGCATCGGGACTCTCGGGTCTCTCTTCGACCTCTTGCATGTTGATTTCCGGATGGCATTGACACTCATTGTAGGATCCATCTGGATGATGTAAATCCTCAGAGGTGCCGAGTACAACCTCAATGGCGAGTCTCTCCTCCCGCTCTTGTCTCTTGTGAGCTTCTTCGGTAGCTTTCTCGATAGCGTAACGATTTTCCTCTTCGTCGGCCAGCAACGCGTCGAATTCCGCAGCGCGTCTGACGATTACGACAGATCGACAGATAACGACAGGAATTCTTTGGACTATCAAAAATAAGATGCGCAAAGAAAAACGCGATCGTAAGCACATCGATGATTACTTTTGAATTTCAGCTAATTTGATGTCTCTGATGCGCTCAGCTTCCCATCTCTCCTCCTCCATTTTTCTTTCAGCCTCCAGCCTCTCCTGTTCCTCGATCTCAGCGAGACGTCTCTCCCGTTCTTCTTTCTCACGGCGACGGCGTTCCTCCTCCTCCTCCTTCCACCTTTCCTCCGCCAACCTAACATAGCACCAAAGATACAAACAGATTTGTGGACACCACGACGAGCCGGGGAGGCCAGGTAATCGTTACCTGGCCTCCTCGACTCGTCGTCTCTCTTCAGCCTCAGCTTGCCTTTTCAGTTCCTCGACTTGCCTTCTCAGGTCGTCTTCGTCGAGTTTACGTTGGAGCACTGAAAACACACACAAGCTTTCGTCAATCTTCGTATCATCAGTTGGCCAAACGTTAAAATCATTGTTCACGTATATGCGCAAAATTTGTTCAGTGGGCAACCATATATATTCGTATATGGTACGTCGTGTGAGTGCTTCTTGTTTCGTAGGTAAGTTTTGCACATTCCACATGTTAAATGTTTAATGGAAAGACTAGCTATTCGAAAGGGATTATTGAATACCGTGCTCATGATTCACTGAAACATATGATGATAAAACAGTCTGACTTACGAGAATTGCCAAAGGGGGACTCGACGAACGTACGGCGTGCAATTAAGTTAACGGACAGAATAATCATGAGCGATGATTTCATGAAGAATCATGTGAGATAACGACGAGAGACGGATTTATCGTTATGTATTGAGGATACATTGGTCAACAGACGGATATACAAGGGTGTTCGGTATATTCGATAAATCGATCAAGTGCAATCTGGTACGTTCTATTCTGTTTGTTGGGTCGTCGTTTCTCGTTCAATCTCCTCCGCGGACATTTCAACATCGTCGACGCAGGTTGTCTTCCAAGTTTCTAAAATTCGCAGAAGCCCACGTTCCCGCGACGTACCGTCTTCGTCACCTTCCACCTCCTCCACTTCCCCATTTTCCGTCTTCGTTTCCATCGCGTTCTCCGTGTTATCGGCAATCGTCGGCCGTTGATCAGTTGCATCGTCCGCGGATTCACCAACTGTAGCTTCCGGCTCTGGTTCCGGGGATGCAAACGTCAGCTCGTGGTTCGTGTCGGGAACTTCCGGTTCCGCTTGCTCAACCGCTTCGGACATCGGTTCATCTACAACTGCCGATTCTGACTCGACAATCGGCTCGGCTTGTTGGCTTTCCATCAATTCCGGTTCGGACTCAACCATTGGCTCGACTTCTGCCTCCTCTTTTACTTCGGAGTTCGCTTCAACAATCCGCTCGGCTTGTACGTCGTCCGTCACTTCTGGTACCGATTCGACAATCGGCTCGGCTTCTACTTCCTTCGTGACGTCAGCCTTTGATTCGGCAATCGGCTCTGCTTCTACTTCGTTCGTCACTTCCGGTTCCGATTGGAAGATCGGCTCGACTTCTGATTCCTGCACTGTTACCGGTGCCGATTCTTCAACCGTTTCGGCTCCTGATGCCTGCATCACTTCTGGTACTGATTCGGCAACCGGTTCGGCAACCGGTTCGGCTTCTGAATCCTTTGTCAATTCTAGTTGAGGCTCGGCGATCGGTTCAGGCTCGGGTTCTGCGAACGTTACCGGTGCTGGCTCAAAAATCGGCTCGGGTTCAGCTGCCACTATCGGCTCAGGTATCGGTTGGGGTAGGGACTCCACGCTCACTGCCGGCTGTGCCCTGGAAATCGGTTCCTTGATTTTCTTTGCTTTTCGCTGGCGGATCGGTTGCGGCTCCGACTCGGTAACCGGGGCTCGTTCAGCCTGCAATCTAACGACTTCGCTTCCAGGCTCGGTTTCGAGTTCCGCCTCGCAAATAGTTTCTGGCTGCTGCTTCGTTGCTGCGTTTGGAGATAATGCATAAATTGAAGGACATACGAAAGGAACCCCACATCAAAACGGGTAACGCGATGGTGCTGGATATTGAACATTAATTTGGATCGGCTCACCTCTCTTCGAAAGAGATCCCTCGTCATTCTCCAATGCTCGTGCTAAAATTATTCCTTCGGTTAGTCAGGAACAGTACAGAGGATAGGACGTACATGGTAGTTGAATTATTGGATCTGGTCTATACGAACCCTTTCTAATCTCGCGATCGGTGAGGGGAACATCTGGATCTGTGAGATACACAAAACGATCATGTTACCACTGACGTGAGGACGTAAAGGGGGTGCCAAATTCAACAAAGCCAGCGTGCCGGAAGCGGGAACATCAAATACAATTCACTTTGATCAATAAGTAAGCCATTGTTAGATGCTAAAAGAAGTATGCGGTATAGTGGCGTAAGGCAAAACAAACCCCACGAAAACGTAGTTGGAAATTAATGTCAATTTTATCCTTGTTTTTTTTTAGGTCGTATTATCTCGAGCGATATCGATGATCCTTCAAAATCTCACGTTATTTCGCAGCGGCTGAGCTCAATGGAGATACAGCCACTAGTAGACGAAAGCTTACCTCAGGGCAATGCATGTATAATATGTACCTACTCATTCACTTTGGGCAGGACGTCTAAAGCATTTATTCGTCCGTGCAATGAGTGATGATACGTTGCATTATTTCTCTTTTTATTTAATAAATAATCATTTTATCAGTTGATATTTAATTTATTTCGCGTTTATAAAGTTCGAATGAAGGTGACAGTTGCTTTTTTTCTCCTTTTATCAGGAATATCGTGGGTCGCGCTGGGATTGGGTGCTTTGGGTCTCACAGTAATTTGTATTTCGCATCGTACGAGTTTTATCTTCAATCTCTCTCTCTCTCTCTCTCTGTCTCTCGTAAATTTTATGAGAACCGAGCCGTAACATAAAAATTTAAGGCAAAAACGAAGATGTCGAGATGGATTTTTTTTTCGCCGAAAAGCCGCGGGCCCTGAGAGCTTTCAAAGGCTTCTGGAGTATCGAGAAGCAAACGAGACTTTGGGATGATGGTGGAGAATATATAACTTGAAATTGTCTTTCAGGAGACAGTGACAAAGAGTGGCGTTCTGCATACCGGGCGATCGGCAAGTTGTATCAAGAACGACGACAGACGGAGAGAGAAAGGACGTACGAACGATGTGAGGGGGTTGGGTTTTTTTCTCTCGAATCTCGTAGTATATAAGGGGCGAGTCGTTTCGGTATGATGTTTTTTCTTCCTCTTTCTCTCTGTCTCTCTTTTTTCTCTCTCTTTCTCTTTTTCTGTCTTTCACGTGCCTAATCCTCCTCGACCTCGGCAATGGTATCTGCGTCCACTTTTTTCGACTTGGTCGGGTCCTCGTTCAGCTCGGGTACGCGTTCTCTCCATCCGTGGCCTGAAACGTTCAACAGAACCGCTGGTTCCTCTCGCAATTTTCGCACTTCGTCACTGTACCCTGGATTTGCCTGTTTCGGATTTTCTGTTGGGTGTATTCTTTTGTTGGACTTAAACGGGCGTGAACAAAAAAAACCTACGTATATATCTCCGTCGCGTCATCAATTAACGCGCCCGTTGCGTAATTTCGCATTAATATGCCGAGACATCGCCCGAGGGGAATACAAGGCGTTTTGGCCCGCACGTTCCACGAATTGTAAAACGAATCGCCCGATCCTGAGGTATCTGCATTGTTTTTATCTCGACTTCTTATTTAAATGGTTTTTTTTTCATATCAAATTAATGCACAACGTAACATAAAGAAGAAAACAGAAATAACGTGAACACGAAGAGACAACAGTGGGGGAAAAAAACGAAAAAAAAAAATACGTTCAGATAAAGAAGACGAAACGGAAAGACACACGGGTCGGGCAGAACACAAAAAAAAAGTAATTACAACAGAAAGAAATCTTTAGACATATGCGCAAAGACGATCGAATAGGAGAGAATGAGAGTTCAATAAAAAAATAACGAAAAATAAAAGAAAGAATGTCAGAGACGGACAAAAACGAAAAAAAAGCGCGTCACACATCAACCATGTCATCAATGAAAGACTACAGACAAGGCCTGTACAAGTTCTATACATCATGACCGTTATTGAGGTGTGCACGTCGAGCTTCGCGATCGCGTTGACATCATTAACGGTTCGTGTATCGCGCAATTATGGATCTTGCACCACAATCACGATTGCACATGGTGGGGTAGAGACACCAAAGAGTACCCAGTGCTTTGAATTGTTTTATTTTTTCTTGTGTTTACAACATCACCCAACCTGTCAGTGGCATCTGTCATGTCAATGTGTTGGACAACAACTCGCTTCGTTAAGGTATTTATTTTCAATTTGATGACTAATAATAGATTTTCGATGTGTTTGATCTTATTTTTTAACCATTTTAAACACGTTTTGTAAGTTACGAACGACGAATGTTATTATACTTGAAATTTGTGATGCAAATTTTGTTTTTATTGAGAGGTTATGTCACCATTTTGCTTGCTTACTAAAAATAAGAGTGGCCATAGACTAAAAACACGTATTTGGTAAGAGTACTCTTACCACTTCCTTACCACTACTCCGCTCTCATGCGCACTCTTAGCTTCTATGAAAAGTTCTCAAGTTTTAGGTTCGAGGTTCTAAGTTTAAGCCTTATTTATATTTTTCGAGATTGTTGCTCAAGATTTACATTTAAAATAATGTTTCCAAATGACCAAAGCTTAATTTATATAAAAAGTACAAACAGTATTATCAAAATTGATTTTTCTACAAATAAAAGTTTATAAAGTGCGTACTCTTTGCTGGCTTTACCCTATCGGGAGAGAATCTTTGCGATTGCGAGGCTCGTATCGCGTACACCGACACGCATCCTCAAATTTTAGCCATGTGTGGGTGTGTACGTGTATTGGTGGGGTTTTCAATTTGCCTCTATCGAGGGTCCTATAGGTCTCGTTATACCGTTGATTGTTTAACTTTGCCGAAACGGCTGCGATCGGGAGCGTGACGTTCGTCTAGGGAAGCAATCGATTTCTTGATCTACTCGATAAAAAGGAAACCATACATCGAGGACTCGTCATAGTTCGTAACGTCATCGTCGGTTGTACCATGTGCGTGTGTTTCTCGGGGTGCGTACTCACAGGCACTGGCCGCTGCCTGGCGATTCTTAGCGTAGTAGCTCAGCATATTGACGTCACTCTGAACATCGGCAGGACGAAGATCCGCGAGTTTGTAGTAAGGTCTCCTGCGGGAATGAGGCTTGCCACCGGTATAAGCGACACATGCGAGATGTCCGCTGCCGAAGTGACGCTGCTCCGGCGAATCGTAATACGATATTGGCTCTTCGTCCTTCTTGGCGTTCTTACGAGCTCCGATAAGACGCCTGATGTAATCGTCGCTGTGCATACGTTCCGGTACAATATCCTCGGCAAAGTCACTGTTCACCGGAGAAATTCTCTCAATGAACGTGGAACTCAACTCGGAGGCTTGTTAGACAAGTTTTTTGGAATTACTTCTACCCAAGATCAGTTTGAATCATCGACTTAGTTTGAATCATCAACTTGGTTCGAATCATCAACTTAGTTCGAATCATCAACTTGGTTTGAATCATTAACTTGGTTTGAATTATCAACTTGGTTTGATTCATCTACTTGGTTTGAATCATCAACTTGGTTTAAATCATCAACGTGGATTGAATCATCAAGTTGGTTTGAATCATCAAGTTGGTTTGAATCATCAACTTGGTTCGAATCATCAACTTAGTTCGAATCATCAACTTGGTTTGAATCATCAACTTGGTTTGAATTATCAACTTGGTTTGATTCATCTACTTGGTTTTAATCATCAACTTGGTTTAAATCATCAACGTGGATTGAATCATCAAGTTGGTTTGAATCATCAAGTTGGTTTGAATCATTAAGTTGGTTTGAATCATCAAGTTGGTTTGAATCATCAACTTGGTTTGAATCATCAACTTGGTTTAAATCATCAACATGGTTTGAATCATCAGCGTGGTTTGAATCATTAACTTCTTTTGAACCATCAACTTGGTTTGAATCATCAACTTGGTTTGAATCAACAACTTGGTTTGAATCATCAACTTGGGTTGAATCATCAACTTGGTTTGAATCATCAACTTGGTTTGAAACATCAACTTGGTTTGAATCATCAACTTAGTTTAAATCATAAACTTGGTGTGAATCATCAACTTGGTTTAAATCATCAACTTGGTTTGAATCATCAACTTGGTTTGAATTATCAACTTGGTTCGAATCATCAACTTGATTTGAATCATCAACTTGGTAGGAATCATCAACTTGGTTCGAATCATCATCTTGTTTTGAATCATCAACTTGGTTTGAATCATCAACTTGGCTTGAATAATCAACTTGGTTCGAATCATCAACTTGGGTTGAATCATCAACTTGGTTTGAATCATCAACTTGGGTTGAATCATCAACTTGATTTGAACCATCGACCTGGTTTGAATCATCAACTTGGTTTGAATCATCAACTTGGTTTGAATCATCAACTTGGCTTGAATCATCAACTTGGTTCGAATCATCAACTTGGTTTGAATCATCAACTTGGTTTGCATCATCGACCTGGTTTGAATCATCAACTTGGTTTGAATCATCAACTTGGTTTGAATCATCAACTTGGTTTGAATCATCAACTTGGTTTGAATCATCAACTTGGTTTGAATCATCAACTTGGCTTGAATCATCGACTTGGTTGGAATCATCAACTTGGTTTGAATCATCAACTTGGTTTGAGGGGGGAAATACCTTTTAGGGGAGGAAAAAATGAATTCATGATTTTTTAAGGAACGATTTTTTCGCTATTTTTGAGACTTGGGGTATGTTTTATTACTACTTTTGGCTGTTACATGGTATTTTTTATGTTTATTCATGTTTAAAGATGCCGGAGGTATGTCATGGCCTTCTAAACGAGTTGCGGTAGGTGTTATCAAATGGCGTGACACGTAGCGTCGGCGGGATTAATGCGAAGAAAAACCAACGAAGATTTTTCTTTCATTAACACTCATACGCAGAATATAAACCAAGAAAAAGTGAAGAATGTTGAAAACCGATGACATTGTACGATTTGAAACAAAAAGATTGAATTTTACGAAAAAAATGGCTACATTTTGCAATAAATAAAATACCTTTGGTTTAATTTTCATAAACATTTAGGATCATGTTTTACATAATGAGCTTAGAAAGATTTATACCAAATTTCATCAGACCAAATTTTAAGAAAAAAAAAACCATGTAACAGCCGAAAGTAGTAACAAAACCTGCCCTAAGTCTAAAAAATGATGAAAAAATATTTCCTTTATAAAAAAAATCATGAAAATCGGCGTATTTTTTCTCAAAACAGTATTTTTCAACTCGGGCGAGTATTTTTCTCAGAAACTACTGGGCCGATCGACCGATAAAAAAGTAGGGTGGAATAATTACCTGGCTAAGGGACGCGGCACGAAGACATGAATTCGTCGAAGAAGAGCGTCCGCCCTGGCACGAATTTCCCGGGTCTCATCGTCCCACAGCTGCCAGAATACACAATCAACATACTACATCTTAATTGTCATTCGATTTCTTCATTACTCTCGATCGCGATTGATACTACATGATGCTAATGGGCGATACATTTTCCGACGATTTCTTAATTCTAACAAGGAACATCACTTGAGTGTTGGTCTGCGATTTCGTCGAAACACATATATGTAATGAAGAATTGAAAACTATTAGACACGTATTTTTTTATCAACCCTCCCACCTCAAGGGAGGAAACCACCCCTCAACGAGAGGCGTGTGATCACTTAATTTAATTTTTTTCTCAATACTTCTATAGTGGATTTTTCATCGCTTTGAACAGACGAATTTTGATTTTTAGGTTTTAGACGCCCGAAAGTGAGTCATTTTTATGCGTTTTTTTAAAGGTAATAAGATAAACGCATCATTTTAACATTTTGACCATATCTTATTACAACTTTCAAGTGTTCAAAAAAATATTTTTCAAACAAAACAATCAAATTTTCATATTTTTGACCATTTGCTCGACAATTTTTACCCCAAAAAGTAATTTATTTACGCGATAAGCTCGAAACTTTAGATATATCCTTCCAATCATGTTATAGTGAGAAACCTCCCAAAATTTCAGCCAGATCGATCAATAACTTTTTGAGCTATAATATGAGCATTTTTTCAAAACACGCCAAAAGGAATATCTTATAACGCCACCATTCTGTTTTGTTAAAAAAAGAAAAAAAATGTATAACACTTGCAAGTTGTAATAAGATAGTGTCAAAATTTGAAAATGATGCTATTATTTTACCAGCTTCAAAAAATGCATCAAAAATGACTCATTTTCAGGCGTCTCGAGGAATTTCCCCCCTCAAAACTGTTCTTTTGCCAATAATTAAAAAAATACGTATCTGGTAGTTTTCAATGCTTTGTCACGTATACGAGTTTCAACAAAATCGAAGGAAAACACTCAAGTGATGTTCCATGTGAGTCAAATGCAATTCTTACATTGACATTACCATGAAATCTCCTTTTTCAAATGAAAATCAGTTTTTTTGGATATCTATGTGGAGAATATAAATTGCAAGACGTAAACGCACGGCGGAAATATTGATGTCGTGTTATCGCGAAGGTTTGTGTATATGGACATTTGTTATTGAGTGTAAAATGGGAGTTCATCCGTCGACTTTTGACCAAATCGTTTTTCCATCGACGGTGCAAACCGCGGGCCATTGATACACGAAGACTTACGACGTTGGGCTTCGAATTGAGATAGCTTGCGGTGTAGGACTGATGTGTAGATCTCCGAAGATCGCGTATCCGTTGAAGTTCTGCAGCAAGTACGCTAGGTCTGACCCTCGAGTGAATTCTTATCGGCAACGGTGTGCCAGGATAGTAATAACTATGGACCGGCGTGTGGACCACCGTGATCAGCCGCTTGTGTGCAATGTAGGGCAACAGATGAGGTATCCGTTTCACCTGCAGTTCGTCAACATCCAATGGATCCAAGCTGTCACTATTGCACTCTCTCTGTCTCTCTCTCTCTCTCTCTCTTGCTTCAACGCGCTTCAAATCACCAGAGATTCGTTAGCGAGAGGCTCGTTACGCACTTTTCGTTGATCGTTAGACGTTTTTGCGCTCTTCAGCGGTGTTACAACGTTGCAATTGAGGCAAATGGGCGCTTGATTGGTAGAATTGTTTCTACAAATGATCGACCAACCACTGATAGTAATCGAAGGGCTGTACGATCGTATGCAATATTGGACGGTTCTGCATATAATTTTTTATGCACTGTTCTTTGAATATCAAAAGCAAGTTTTTTGTACATTGGGGAATAAAAAAGAGGAAAGTTGTTAAGGGGTTAGGCTACTGTGAAAAAGACTAACACTCACTTGTCGCTTGAGGCAACTCAAATTGAAGAGAAAGGTCCAACATATGCAGAATGTGAACTTATGATGACAATGATAGAACTGCTGGTAAAACTTTAAGGGGTCGTCTCACTTCATAGTGAGAGACTTTATACGCTAAAAACGCTATTTTCATGAATTTTTTGATAGGTTTATATTATAGATACCGATATAAAAGTTTTTACACTTAATTAATACACTTTCGAAATACATTTAAAAAATTGTTTTTATGTATTTATGTAACCCAAACACACTTCAAACGCGTTTTTCTCGAAACAACGTTTTTCGACGGCTTGTTGATAAAATCTTCCAAACTACTGAACCGATCCTTATGAAATTTAAACCACATATTCTTTACAACTATAGCTATAGCGCATATCAAGGATTTTTTTTCAAATTTCGATATTTGCTATTTTTGCCGAAAACGGTGAGAAAAACACGTTTTTTGTTGTTTTTTTCGAAAATATCCGACATATTGCTATTTTTGCATATATCAAAAATCGTATGATATGCGACATAGCCATTAACATACTAAATCTAAGACCGTTTGTTTTTTTGTTTCGGATGATCCATCTCCGAGATTTCATCAACAGACTTACATTTTTTTTAAGACATTTTTTCAACTACCGTTTTCGTCTATAAATAGTGACCAATAAATAATTTTTTTAAAATGTATATCGAAAGTGTATTTATTAAGTGTCACAACTTTTTTTATCAATATCTATAATATGAACCTATAAAAAAATTCATGAAAATAGCCGGTTTTAGCGTCTAAAGTGAGAAGACTCTTTAAACGCGTTTTTCTCAAAAGTATATTTTTCAAAACGGTGTACACGATTTTTCGACATCTAATGGACGGATTGACTTGATGTTTAGAACACTTATTTGGTGTAATAGTAGTTTAGTTTTGACCGACATTTTTCTTTTTAACATACTTTTTTCATTAATTATAAACAATAACGATGTCACTTATCCTCGACAAAGCGAGAAAAAAAATCGAAATGTACTTTTAAGTTTGAAACGCGATAACAAAAAAAAGCTCGGTCAAGTCTTAGCCAATATGAACTATTTTGTAAAAAAAACTCGTTATTTGTTTCAAATCAAGCAGGTGGCCAAAATCAAGTACACCGTTGAGCCCCTCACGTTCAAAGGTCCTTCATGAGATTGTTTATAACTCCTTTAATTATTAATCATTTTGATTTAAATTTGATACACAACTCTGTTAATCCAACGTTGACACACTGGGTCATTTTGACCCGGACGAATTCGAAATAAAATGCTCACTTTCCCAAAATGGAAAGTTTTCAATATTTTTTTACAACAATTTAATTTAATACTTTCCGAATTTTTATTATGCAGACATATTAAGAAATGTTTACATTGTATCCCGGAATCTTTCTCAATAAAAGCCGACCGAAGGGTTGTTAACGGTAAGTGGATGAAGTACTATGCGGGTCAAATTGACCCAGTGTGACAAAATCGTGGCCAAATACAAGTGTATCGATAAAGGGTTAATCTACATCTGAATAAATGTCCAATAAACTTTCCAATCATTCTACTTATTTCTTTAAAATGAATTCCTACATAAACCTGTTTTCGGGTCGTCACAGTAGCCGAACCCCTCAAACGACATAATCGACGAATGATTCTTTCAACTTCTAAAATGGTGAATGTTCGTGTCCGAACCCGTTATGGCTTATGCGCAATTATACTTGCATATCTTAACAGTCATATTTATCCAATATCTATCCCTAGATATGGAATTATCGTTAAGATGTTTAAATCTTTAATAAATTACTGATCAAACGTTTGCATAATAAATTATTCAGCATCCCATGAATCGTTGCAAGTATTCTCCGTA
Organism: Ophion ellenae; assembly: GCA_963210295.1. Taxonomy (NCBI): domain Eukaryota; kingdom Metazoa; phylum Arthropoda; class Insecta; order Hymenoptera; family Ichneumonidae; genus Ophion; species Ophion ellenae. Next base: position 51,024,493 of record OY723385.1, read on the forward strand.
ACCAATCCATCTGGTGGCATTTTTCTTCCATTACTATCAATGAATTATTTACGATAATTTGCAGAAACGAAACCAAGCGTATTTAAGGCCGGAGCCTGAATTAGAAGGTCCGAAAAATGGTTTTTTTTATTGCCTAAATCGATAGCCAATTGTAAATATTTTTGGAGATACAAGGCCAAAAGCAGAAAAGCGCCGAACAGAGAGCATTGATATTTCCTCCTATTGAAAAAAACTTTGAAGCGCGTTTTCTCTAGTTTTCATTTCCACGACTTTTCCAAATTGGCGGGCGTGATAGCAAAAAAACTAAACGACCTATTTAATCAAACCAAAGTTTATTCTTTTCAGTATGAAAATATCTCCTAAGTGAACTAAAAGAATCGTTGAAAAAGTATTTAAAAATAATTTTTATACCACGTTGAAGTGTTTTTTTAACACATTTTTTTACAAACCTGAGAAAAGTAATAATTTCACGATTTTTTCAGCTTTTTCTTAGTTCACCCGGAAGAAAAATATACGACAATTGAAAATTTTGTTGATTTTTTTGTTTCAGTCAAGAATTGCGAGCTGCATATTTCCCGCCGATTGGAGACTGCATTGGCAAGACGCACGTGGCTGATAAATCTGCAGTCATTTATTGTTTTTGTTGACATTTTTTTTATACATCACAAATATACATGAAAAGATACCTCAATGTTTACTGGGCTCAATTGTTTTTCTCCCTCCTAAAAGAATTCCCGAAACACGCTTTTTTGGACCTTCTAATTAAGGCACCGGCCTTCACACTAATTTCCTCCAGCGAGATCGCAGTGTTTACCTTAATGCATTCAAGCCGAAATGTTATCGCATCAGCCAAAGCGTTTCGTTTTAGGTTGCCTCTTTTTCGTGTTCCGATCAATCGAGGAATCCTTCCATCGAGCCTCGATCGGTAGACAAGAGCTTTCGCGTCGTGCAAAGCGAGTTCGTTGCTTGGCCACACAGTGCTGAGGATCTTTCAGTTTCTCCCGAGGCTCTCGGACGTTTCATCGGGAATTTGCGAAAGCGAGTCCACATATGCCAAGCTTGATCATTCCGCCCGTGGGATTGTTATTTGTTAAAATGCGAGTGGTGTGCTAATCGATAGGTTCGTTGGGTTTGTGTCGTGTCGAGGTTACTTCCGTTTCTAATGTCTTTTACCTGCGCGCAGGACTCTCAATTATGAATCTACACAGGTAACAATTTTCTTTCACTTCCGGTTTCGTGCTTGCAGCTACGTCCAATTGAACGATGAATCTGTTAGGTCTATGATCGTTTGACTTCGAGAGTCGAAGGTAGCCGTTGACTCACCTGAGTAGTCGGGGTGATCGATCGTATTGAGGGGGACGTCGATCGATACGTCGGAGAGATCGGTCTCAGCGGGCCCTGACCATTTTAGTTGCGCGGCACAATGGTTTTCATTTTTTTTGTTGTTTTTCGTATTGTCAATTTTCGAATGGTAATTTCGTATTTCGATGAGACGATCGGCAGAAGCGGCGAGGAACACGGGAGTCGGCAGGATAAGCACATCGCGAATGAAAGAAAGAAAACAAAGTGTAATGTACACGTTAGTAATTGAAAAGCTGATGAAATTGCATTGTGTTTGCTCTACTTTGGTACATTTGTCGTGAACGTATAGTCAACTGGACGAGTCTTTCGTGTTCCAATTTTGAATACTCGTATACAGACCGTACGTGCATCGTAAAAGTTTTGTTCGTCTTATCATTACTTTTTTATGTTGTTTGCCTCGATGTTCGTATCTTTATAAATAGACCTGCCTGACATTGGATATTTCAATACGGAAATGGTGCGCGTGCTCGCATGACATTTGGCCAATTATCGCGTTGTGTGTCTAGCTAGATTAACGTTGCTATTAGAATACTCGAGTTAGTACAATCTCGTTACATGAATCGATCGTTAGTTACACACAGTGGCACAAAGAGGGGGCGGGGGGGGGGGGTAAACGTATTTACGATTCGCTCATAGTGGATGATCGGTGATGAGAAGGTACGAATTGCGATTGATGATGGAATCCATAGGGAATAAAAATCATCCGGACGAATCGAGCAGGTCGTAGGTTTCTCGCCTTGTCCATCGGGTTATAAATGGATAGGTAGCTTACTTCGCATCAGCAGGTGCATACAACTTTACAATAACATATAAACAAGTTTTGTTTAACGTGACTCTCCATACAAATCTTTATTCAAATACATTCAGATGTTGATCACACTTTTAGCAGAACATTGTTACATTTCGCCTGGTTTTTTTTTCGTTTTTCGTTTTCGTGTTTAGTATCGTCGGAGAATACGCGTCATCTAAATAACAAGAGTAATTACAATAACACGTTGCGCGCGACTATGAAATAAAGTTGTCATCTAAATGCAGCATCATCGATTCGAGATAAGCTCGACTGCTTCCGGATTAATCCGGGCGATCAGGGGTTTCCAATTGTAAGATTCGTAATGGAAAGGAAGTCATTTTCAAGCGTTTCTAACGAGGAAACGTTGCGAGATGCCCTTACTCAAATTTGGGAGAGCTTTCAATGTGTTGTAGCACTCGACGAAATGGGAGACTTTTTTTTATATGTCTTCTTTGAGGTTTTTAGGTGTGAGATCAATGCCTAAAGTTGGAAGTGTTTTGCTGTTGCGCAGGTTCACGTAGAAGCAGTGCACCGATCGAGAGAGAACCTTTTTTTAATCCTTCGTATGTTGAATTATGGAATTTTCATGTCCGATTTGTCACCAAGCCCCGAAATACTTTTGTTTGTGAGGATAACAGACGAAATTATCAACCGAATTGATGAAACAGAAACCAAATTAAAGTGTCACCGAATATTGAGTTCACGTATGGTGGTTTTTTTACGATACGTCGAAATTCGACAATCAATCATCCCTCAAAGCACTCGTCCAAAGGGCTCACTACGAAATGTGGAAACAAAAATGAACCGGAAAGAAATCCATTGTTTTTGGAGCTTCTCCGCCATGAGTTGAACTTTGAAATTCAGGACAAACTTTAATGAAACAAAGTACGAAACAAGTTGGATTTCTTGAACAAAGTTTTTTTTTGAACGCATACCTAAAAATCGCGTAGATTTTGAGACGAAAAACAAACGCAAAACGTGATATAACTACATAGACAGTTTTATAAATTAAATCAAATTATATTTCTATGTGAAGAAAGAAAAGTATGCTTTGAAACGTGATTCACCCCTTCTTTTCTGATTACCGATGAAGACACCGGAGCTTTATATTTACTGCAATTGAATTTGGTTTATGTACGATTGTGTCGACCATCCTTCTATTAAATTTCACGAAATTATAAAATTCAACGTTTTGAGGGGTTGTTCATCCCCTCGCAGCAGGGGTGCGCAGAAAGTCATACAAATGAAATTCATTATAGGACTTTATCATTTGATATTGAGTAAAATAATTGTTAGGCAAAATTAAAAAATAGCATTTTGAGGGCCAGCTAGCTCCCTAATTTTCTTTTATCGAGAAAACTAAAAAAAAAGTTGGTTTTCGTCCCATCAAAAAATCATTCCAAAATTCCGGAAGTTCTAATTTGAAAAAATTAAGCATTCACGTTTTGAGGGATGGTTCACCCCCTCGTGCATGGTTACAAAACGTCGAACATTAAAATTTCATTATTTGCTATGAGAAACATTTATAAATCGCATAGATAATTCCAATCCGAGAAACGAGACTTTCACTTCAACATCGCTTCCTAATTTTGAGGTTTCGTAAAAAAGCAAAAACACGGGAACTCCACTTTAGATACTTTAATTTACCTTCTGTTTCATCAAAATCGGTTACCAATAGACACAAAGGAAAATGTTTCGGGGGCTGTTCCACCCCCTTGCTGAAGGGGTGCATGCCAAATCGGGCATTCAAATTACATTATTCAACATCACGAACATTATGCACCTGGTTTAACCTTCATCAGTGCACTGCTTTGAGAAAGCACCCCCAAATTCAGGGGTTGATTCCAACCCTTAAATCGGCTTAAGTTGACATATAAAAAAACACGTGGCTCTCATTTCATCAAAGAAAGCAAAATATGCCAAGCTCATCGAAACCAGCGCAGGGCATCTCGCTGCGTTTCCTTCGAGAGAAGAAAAACTCATAATGCAAAATAATAAAATGGCGACAATGCAGACATTGACGTTTTTCGATCTTGTGTCATTGCCGGTGGATTGTCGCGCTCAAGATCGGCGTAGAGAACATAGAGAGAGAGGGAGAGAAAGAGAGAGAGAGAGAGAAAAAAATCGTTTTAGACGCGATATGAGAAATGGCGATAGGTGGTGCCACCAGGCAAACGACCGGAAGTGCTAGACTCGTAGGAGGATCTGTAGCCACCGGGTCCACCATAGTCGGAGGATCTCGTCGATCTCTCGGTCGAGTATGATCCGTAAGGACCGCTGTCCCTCTTGGTAACGGACTCGGTTGAGTAACTCGTACGTTGCGGACGACTGTAAGGATCCGTGGACGACGAACTGGCGTTGTTGACGTAACTGTAGCTGTACTGCTCTTGGGCGGATCTCAGCCCCGCAGATGGATAGTCGCGGACCACGTAATGCCGAGGTGTCTAGATTCAGGAATTATACAAGGACAACATTGGAGAGAAAGCTCCGATGCTCAGTAATCTACTAATATCGTGGCGACAAGCCTTGGCTCCATACAAGCTGTCCCATTTCCATCTTTCCATCAAAATCGATCGCGAAAAATGCGTTTGCCGACCAAAATGTTGCTGAAACTTGAATTGTTTCAAGGGAATATTGCCCGGGCGTGGGCACCTCCGGGATTTTAAGGGGAACTTCGTTTTTTGCTTTTTGGAGGGCTACATACCTTTTTCTTCAGCTAGGCGTGACATATTTCGATATGAATTCGTTCACCTACAATTCGTTTGTCTTCCATCGTCATTTATCACTGAACGGCTTACGCCACTAGAGGCCGAAAAAATATGCTTTTTGGGAATTTTTTGTCAGAAAAACTACAACATAAATCGAGATTACAAAAAAGGGTGCTTATCATACACATCAGTGACTGTATACAATAATTTTTTTGAAACGATTAATTTCAAAATGGCGGCTGTGCAGCGTTTATCTCAAAACTGTATTTTTTAAGTTGGCCGGAAACATAACTCAGACAATTTTCAACCGATTCACTTGAAATGTTGAATATATCTTGAAAAATACATTGTCTATGGAAGTACGTTGATTTTTTTTTTTTATATTGCATAGATCATTTGTTATTAACAATTATCTGACGTAAATTTTTGGAAAGTTAAAAATTTGTCTAAAAATCGTCAGATAATTGTTAATAACAAATGAACTGTGCAATATAAAAAAAAATTCCTACGTACTTCCACAGACAATATATTGTTCAAGACATATTTAACATTTCAAGTGAATGAAACTTAAAAAATGCAGTTTTGAGATAAACGCTGCACAGCCGCCATTTTGAAATTAAACGCTTCAAAAAAATTATTGTACACAGTCACTGATATGTATAATAAACACCCTTTTTTGTAATCTCGATTTATTTTGTAGTTTTTCTGAAAAAAAATCCCAAAAAGACTATTTTTTCGGCTTCTAGAGTGGCCTAAGGCCTTAACGTCATTTCAATTCGCCTGATCTTGAAAGGAGCTTGAAATTATGTTACTGGAAAAATTGCTCACTCTATCGTTGAATCTTTTACATATACGATTACGATTGATTATGCCGATTAGATTCCTTATTTTGTCGAAAGCTGTATCGTAAAAATAGTAAGGAATAATGCAGACAATAATAAAATGGTATTGAATTGTTTTTGAAAAGCACGATCATGTCATTCTGTCATATTGTAATCACTACGTGATTTCTTCTCATAATATTTCATTGTATTTGCAGTGAAGCTTCTGCCGGCAAAAAATAACGTTGAAGTTTGCATCGTTGGAATGGAATGAAATATTTATTTTCTCAATTTCTCAAATTTTCTTTGGTGGATTTTAGCTGTAAAAATCACCCGACCATTTTCCAGGATCCTTATTTAGTGACCTACAATCTACATCTACAAAATATGATTTTCGAAAATAGTAAAAGAAGAAACTGAAAATAATTTGCGTCGTACATCAACTATGCAAACTTCAACCCCATGGAAAAAAAGGATATTAAATCGAAATACCATCGCTTAGTGACCGGTGCAAATTTACTTAGCATAAGGATACCATATCGTGAATGCTTGTTAATCAAATATCCGAGGAACTTTTGAATAAGTAGAACTAACATCTAGTTAAATAAAATAGGGTAGCTTCTTTATATTGACAACCACCCGGCATTCCATCCAGTACAAAAAAAAGTACTGTCTTTCATGTCCAAGCTCGAGGTCGTTCAATCATATCCAGAAAAAAAATGTTCTCGATTGGCGTAGGCGAAATTTAAACGGTGATAAGTGACGTCAAGTCATTTCTAAAGACCAACATTTTGTAGGTCAACGAATTCGTATGGGCATGTGCTGCACGCCTGGCTGAAGACAAACCATTTTCCTTAAAAAAAAACAAAGGTCACCCTAATATCTTAGGGGTGTTGCTCCCTGGATAATACTCACCGACATAATTAGATGTCACCCTCGAAACAGTTGAAGTTTCATTTCAAACATTTTTTTTTGGCAACGCATAGTTGGGAAGAAATTTGCGTAGAAAGATTGACACGAGACGCATTGTATGGGTATACCGGGTGTCCTGTTATGAGTAAATAATCCTGCAACTATCGATGGTTCAGCTCATGTCCTACTATACGCTGGAATTCCAGTTTAGTTCCACGGTTTTCGAGATTTTGGGCTTTATGTTATTTTTCGACAAAAATCTTCTGCTTTTGGTTTTTCGCGTGCCAATTCTACAAATGATATCAATCGACAATAACTAAGCAACTTTTTTAAGTAATTGGCACGATATGCGTAGTACTTTTTTGTCACTGCAGGCTATCAAAGTCAGATGTTCGAATTGGTTTGTATGAATATTCTGGATAAGATCTTTTTTCATAAAGTTTCAAGGTTAAAAAGAAGACTTTACTGGATGAAACAAATAACCAAGAGTATTTTTCCAAAAACCGGGTCAAGAAAAGTTATCATTTGTAGAAATGGCATGCGAAAAACCAAAAGCAGACGATTTTTATCTCGAAAACCGTGGGACTTTTACTGAACTGAAATTCCAGCATATAGCAGGACGTGATCAAACTTATCGACGTTTGCAGGATTATCCATTCATAACAGGACACCCTGTATATACAAATATATAATTATTTTTATATTTTTATTCTTAATTTTTAACGTCTCCACTCTGACTAACAAATCCCTAATTTTGTTACCGTTCGCTCTATCAAAGTGGTACATCTATGTATCTCGCACTGCGTTTCAACTATGATAACTACATTGAAAATTGAAACCGGTCTCTGGGAGCGCAAGCGGATGTCTTTGCAAAAGACGCGAGGATTTCAAGGCCATGGGATGAGGCGTTATTTCGTTCCGGTCGTTTTCGTGCATCGATTGATCGAAAATTGAAACAAACACTGTGTAAGTTTAGACGATAAGCGCGTGTGTCGAAAAGTGCTGCAAAATGGGATTGACGTTGAGCCAAATTTACACAAACTTGTGCAGGAAGAAAAGAACCGAGATCAAATCGAGTCAAATCTGTTTGAAATTCACATGATCATGTCTACGGATCGTCGGGCTTAAAAAAATCGCAATAAAAAGTGACCGACACTGCTTTGGTGGGGTCTGGGTTGAAATTCCGAACTTTGAATGCTCCGACGGTTTAAATATCCGAATTTTAATATTCCGAAATTTAAGATGTGACCGGGTAGAAATTCCGAACTTTGAATGATCAGAACGCTCGAAACTCCGAAAAAATACCACCCCGAAAGATCAAAACTCCGAAAGAATTTTACACGAAAGGCCAAAACTCCGAAAACCTGAATACCGTCAAAATAATTCGGCTATGGAAGTTTCAACAGTTCCAAATTTTCAATAAATCGACGAGTTATTTGAAGAATTTTTTTTATTAAGAATTGATTTTGCGTCAGTTTTGAAATTTGTCTAGACAATGTTATACGTTCTACATCATTTACAGTCAACTGTGTAGACTTTCGTTGGCGTGATCTTGATATGGGGGCCGGGTTGAAAATCCGAACTTTGAATGCACCGACGGTTTAAGGGGCTATACCAGGGTGACACTTTAAAAAAATCGATTTTTGTTGCCTTTTTCGACAGTTTATACTTTCAAGGATATCCTGTAAAAATGTCAAGGCCGTATCTCTAATACTCCCCAAATGGCAGCCTTCCAAAGAGCAACCGCTCGTAAGTATAAAATCGATAGTTAAATCTTTAAATGCGTTTTTCTCGAAATGAGATTTTTCAAATTTTCTCACATTGTAACTCAAAGAGCAATTATCCGATTGACTTGAAATTTGAACTGAGTACTCTGGAATATATTTACTCTACAATGACGTAGGATATTTTTGATTGGATGAAAATTGACGATTTGGCATTGAAAAAAAAACGACTTTTTTATAGGCAAGAAAACAGAATTTTTTCATAACTACGCCATTTTGTTAGATTTTGATATTTTTCGAAAATCCTACGCCATTGTACAGGAAATACCTTCCACTTTAACGACATTTTTTCCTTTTTGGGTTTCAGCTATTCAATCGGCCGGAATCATGTCAGCAGTGGAGGAACTTTTTTTTTTGGCGCCTCCGAAGGCAGCGCATAAGTCGCTTGGATCTCAATATTTTTTTATGAAAAAATTATGTAATATAGGTCAAGTACAGCCAAATATATTCTTAATTTTCCGAAATATTTAATTAAGTACTTTTCTTCCAAAAAATTCCCGAAAATCACCCAAACGTTCAGGGTTCACACTGGATAGTTCCTTAAAAATCCTAATTTTAATGTTCCGAAATTACAAGGTTCGTCAAGATCATGCCAGCGAAAGTCTATACAGTTGACTGTAAATGATGCAGACATTGTTCAGATAAATTTCAAAATTGACGTAAAATTACTTCTTAATAAACAAAAAAATCTTGAAACAATTCGTTGATTTATTGAAAATTTTGAAACTTTTAAAACTTCCATAGCCGAATTATCTTGACGGTGTTCAGATTTTCGGAGTTTTGGTCTTTCGTGTAAAATTCTTTCGGAGTTTTGATCTTTCGGGGTAGTATTCTTTCGGAGTTTTGAGCGTTCTGATCATTGAAAGTTCGGAATTTCAACCCGGCCCCGGTCAGATTTTCGGACTTTTGGTCTTCCGTGTAAAATTCTTTCGGGGTAGCCTTCTCTCGGAGTTTTGAGCGTTCTAATCATTTAAAGTTCGGAATTTGAACCCGGCCCTAGCTCGCAGTCTTGGAAACTTTTCGAAGCGTCGATTTCACGGAGATAAAGATTGATTGTAGTCATTCTCGATCGGACTATTTTCATTCAATCGTCCAGAAGCTTAATTCGGAATATTGATCCATTTTTCATGAATGTCAGTTCAGCTCTGTCATCCGGAAAGTCTCGAAAATTGATTTTCACCTCCAAGCTCTAAATTTGTAAATCCCTCATTTAGGAATTTCTGTATAAAAATAATCCTCATTGGAAATGAACAATAATCAATCGATTCGCTTTCCAACCCAACGCTGCAAAGATTTTTCCTCATCCCTCTCGCATATCCACTTTACGAACCACCCCTCATCGTTATTGATCAAAAAACGATGATTCGCAAATAAGATTGCACAAAAAAAAAGTTTCAATTTGACTCAACTAACTCGCACGATCCCGCTCGAATGTTCTCCAAAGCCATCGACCTACGATCAAATGTCAGCACTCTGTTTCGAGCTCATTTCGTGAAAAAGTACGGAACGAAGAAGCAGCCAAGGCGGCAGGAGTACATCGTTTTTTAGCACCGCATACATTCCTTCGTCGAGTCAAGCGTACTTTGATTTTCCGATGATTAATCATGACCGGTGTTAGACGAGTGAAAAATAAAGCATTGTCAAACTGGGATATGATGTACGTATTAATGTGGATGAATAATATAACGTTACAGTGTACGGTGTATAAACGCTATGCGATATATTTGGATGAATATAAATTCGCTCTGTAGACACACAACGTGCGGGCCAATTATAACACGGAGCGCACGATTTAACGGTGTGCAATAATAATGTCTCCTTGCCGAAATATTCAGGACACTCTCGTCGCAATGTTGAGCAACCCTTTGGCCAGACTTCTGCCAAGAGACACACTCGCCCCCCCTCCCGAGCACGGCTGTACATTTTATTCGCGTGCAAATGAGTAAGACGCGAATCAAAATTGTCTTCGTGTGCTCGTATTCGTGATTCTAGAAGCACGAAACTCGTGAAAATTTCTATATATACCTGTATCATATATTGTCCTAGGTGTGACACACGAAATACCGAAACTCGCGAAATTCACGTCGAGAAAGCAGGCCTGGTGGGGAGGATAGAAATCAAGTCATCAGCTCTCGTAATAATGATGATTTATCTTTTATTTTTACTTCGACTGTCATCGACTCGGGTCATTCGCAAATGTATGTACGAAACATATATATATATATATAATCGAATGTAAATGGCGACTAAAAAATGCAACTAAAAATACGCAGGCGTCTAAACGCAAACAAATGTAAAAGTAATGTGCACTTGAAAGAAGGCTAGACACTGAAAGATGTGCGACAAAAGCCCTGAGATCTAAAAGTGTCGAGAGTCTGCAGCAGTCTCGAGGTCCAAATTCGTACCATCTTCTTTTATGCAATAACCCGCGTTGACTCACGGCATTCTATATAAGATGCAACGATGAAAAAAAAAATCGATTCCAGCCGGGAATCTTCGTGTGATGTAAAAGCGCAGGAGACGCGTTGATCCTCGGCGATAATTTTCCGTTATTTGCATCGTTGCCCGTGTTTCAATTTCGGTGGAATTTATATTTGTAAAATATCGGCTTTTTGGCGTAATCGTTTATTTCGTGAGATCTTCGCATTTAAATAATTCTCGAATAAAGGCCAATTTCACTACCGCAGTAGATGTATAGACGATTCCTTTTGAGGTTTTCCTTTCGCGGAGTATTTTGTGGAGCCATAAGCAGGGCCCTTACGAATTATTGTAATACAGTAGCACTTGATAAAAATAAGTCACAATCTACAACCAACGATAAATTGGAATAAAAAAAATGTTGCGCAAGTTTAGTAGATTTAGATATTTTTGATAAATGTTCGTTAACTTGATTGGAAATTTTACCAGCATACTGGGATGTAGTTTTACTTGATTATAAACGAAAATCAGTTGATCGTTAAATATTCGGGTTCGTGACAGGAAAACCTTGAATGTAATTTCTGGAGTGGGTAATTCGACTAAAGCATTGACCGAATGACCGAATACGTTGTCGAAATCACAATTCGACAAAATACACGATTTTGCTTATCAGTTGCAAACAGTTATGGCTAGATTGTCCAAAAAATGGTGCATAATTTAAAGAACTGCAGGTGAAATTCCGATTCTAATCATGGTCCACATAACGTAGCTGTCAAAAGTGACAAGTCCGGCAGCTGTCAAAACTGACATCGGACGAGCTTGGATGAGGGGCCTAAAATTTTACGACCACATTTGCACCTAGAAAATGAAGGCCTTAGGCCACAGTAACGGGTATAAAATCATGTGCGAACTTAACAATTTTTTTTCGTATGAAAAAGTGATTCACTCATAAAATTAATTACACATCTATTTAGTTTGAATATCAAGCTGTTAGAAAAAATATATATTTGTTTTTCGATGTACAAAATGGCCGACTACTCGAAACTTCTCGAAACAGCTTTTTTCCAATTGGCGTGACAAATAACTTCAACAATTTTCACTCGATTTACTTCAAATTTAAAAGTTATGTTCCTAATTGCATTTCGCAGAGAAGTACGTACGGAATTTCTGATTAATTGAAAACTTTTCATTTTATGAGCAGTTATAACGAAATTTTCCACTGAAAATTCATTTCTTAAGTTCAAATACCTACAACTTTTGAGTAAAACAATATTTTTTACATTCCGTACGTACTTCTGTAGGTATTCTAATGTAGTTTGACGAGAATTTTTGTTTTTCGTTCTAGGTAAAAAATTATGGATGCTAAATATCACGCCGCGGAGCGCCGAAAAAAACGATAACCAAAGAAAATATTAGTAGTCAGCCATTTTGTACATCGAAAAAAAAATGTATTTTCCAACAACTTGATATTCATACTAAATAGATGTGTAATTAATTTTATGAGTGAATTACTTTTTCATGCGAAAAAAAATTGTTAAATTCGCACATGATTTTGTACCCGTTACTGTGGCCTAAGGCCTTAAGGAAGCTCCATACTACTGCGCCATTGAAATCGAGGGCAAAATTCAAGGTTTTCCGGCAGGGCTGAAAATATAATAACACAACTGAACCCGTCGTAATTGTTCACGAATGAACAAGTGTACTGAGTACACGTGTGTAGATTCGACGATCCGGCGTTATTCCTTCCGCGGTATCGCGAGGCTTTTAGAAGCGATACCAAGATGGCTGTTGAAGCGCCATAAGGATCTTCGTGCGACCGGTTGCGGGTGTGAACGCGTGCCTGTTAGCGCCCGGCTGTCTCGAGAGTACGCCCTTCTCGAAGACGTGACCTCTGGACGCCAACTCGGCCGCGGCGTCCAAGCCGACCTTGGACACGGTACCACCCTTGATCAATTGCCTCGTGTGATCGTCGGTGGCGACGTCTTTTCCCCTAACCGTGCCCTCTTTGTCCTTGATCGTGACGTACTGGTAGAACTCCTTGCGAGGATCTTGCTTCTTGCGACCCCAGACCGTAAACGGCTCTGGTACCAGAGACGGCCTTGGCACGAATGGGACCTTCTCCCATGGAAACATTTCACGTTTCTGCAAACATTATGTTTTTCCATCTCCGTTGGAATCCTTCCTTTCTCTTGCCTCCTCATGGTCGTCCATTTTCTTTTTCAAATTGTACTTTCCGTGCACTAAAGTCTATCGTGCATCATCCTTCTTGATCGTCCAGCGTTCTCTTCGCGTTGTTAGAGGCTTATCGGGAGGGGTATATTCTTTGACTTCCACCCACGACTCTTCTCCTTCTCTAATTATCTCGATCATCGGAGGGCTCGTTTATTCGAGATATATTCATCTAGGAAGCATTCGTGACATTCTAATTTATCAATAAAACGTATTATTTATTTGAAACGTTGACAGTGTGACAGGTTGCGCCATCTTGTTGAACGAATATGTCTTCCAAGTCCATGCCGTTTGTGCCATTTATCGGATATTGTGTTCCACACATAACCTCCATGTTTGTACCGTACATTAAAATAAAAATATTCGTTCTTTTCAAATAAATAATACGTTTTATTAATAAATTTGAATGTCAGGTCATTTTGAGACGACCTTTATAAATATACACACACACATACGTAACGGTATGGACCAGAGTCTGATACTTTTGGACCCAGGGCTTTTCATTCGCGCATCTTTGCGATCCACGTGATTCTGCACTATCGTAATAATTCTTATCAATGATGCTGCGAACCAGCGACGCCTGACGTTTTTCCAACCTCGTATGAGAGTCAAAGAGAGAACCGGCATTTGAAGAAAAAAAAAGGTTTTTGTATCTTCCGATCGATAGGAGTAGCAGTCCTTAAGCGGGAAATCCCTTTAGACGCCCGAAAATAAGTCATTCTTCATTAATATTTTTAAAGGTGATAAAATAATCGTGTCATTTTCAAATTTTAACATTATCTTATTACAACTTCTCAGTATTAACATTTTTTTTCTTCCTTGAAGAAAACAAAATGGCGGCGTTGTATGGTATTCCTTTAGGCGTCTTTTAAAAAACTGCTCATGTTGTAGCTCAAAAAGTTATTGATCGATCTGGCTGAAATCTTGGGAGGTTTCTCACTATAATATAATTGGAAGGCTGTACCTATGGAAATATAAAAAAGTATAAAATTAAAAAATTAAGTAGGCTTTGTGATCAAATTTTTATATTTATGACCATTTTCTCGACAATTTTTGCCCCAAAAAAGTGATTTATTTATGCGATAACCTTAAAACTTTAGGTATATACTTCCAATTATATTTTAGTGAAAAACCTCCCAAAATTTCAGCCTGATCGATCAATAACTTTTTGAGCTATAACATGAGCAGTTTTTCAAAAGACGCCTAAAGGAATACTTTATAACACCGCCATTTTGTTTTGTTTGAAAAATAATTTTTTTTAACTCTTAGAAGTTGTAATAGGATAATGTAAAAGTTTCGAAATGATGCGATTATTTTATCAACGTTAAAAAAATTCATGAAAAATGACTCATTTTCGGACGTCTAAAGGGATTTCCCCCCTTATCGAGTTTCGAGAAAATTGACGATTTGTTGCCATTTTATTCATATTTATACAGTAAATTCTTTGTCATTTACTGAATGCACCTTTCAATTTTTCAATCGATTGTCTATACCTTTTCTATAAAATTTACAATTGAAGAAACACTTTTGACGATAGGGTGATGCCTAATTGTCATAATGTAAAGGGAGACGAAATTATCATGATGTACGGAGTGATTTGACAGTTTTTATCTCACAGTACATTAGCACAATTTCGTCATCAATATCATAACCTACTGAGTGTTTTGACAGTTTTTCATATAATTTTAAACATTTTTTACACTATTTTGTGCGTAAAACTACCATTCTGCGATGAGCGTAGGC